>JBAMBJ010002881.1:0-27826 GCA_037043495.1 Drosophila recens | reverse complement strand
ATTTTTTTATTCTTTTATCTATACCACGAAACAGGCATGAATCAGCCGACGCTTTGGCTGTCAACCCCATGAAGAGGACAGACCTTTGGAGACATTCGCCATGAACACATTCTCTACAACACAATTATCATCGTATTCAAGTTTAGATAAGCATCAAATCTAATCCCCATCTTACATTTCAAACATTGGTAACTAGAGTACAAAGTGCTTTATCAGTTGTTTCTTAAGCTATCGTCTTTAACTAACGTAATTAGTTCAATTTTGGAGTAAGTGACCTGCCTGAACTTGTTATTTTGGCCAACAAAATGACCTGAACTTTTACAAGCCGATGACTCAACTAAAATATATGTTGTCATCTTCCATTAATAAACATGTTTTACGTGGAAGTTAAAAGTTGGTCAGCCAATTGGGTTATCAGACAAATATTAGGTATAAATTATGAAATTCGTAATTTGTCGTAACGTTGAGGCAACATTTTGGAATAAAGAAGGCGATTAAATGACTTATGACAACAGACTTTTCTGACTTAAGCAAGCTCTTTATATCGAGCCCTATTTGCGACAATAACGTATGCGCCATTTTCCGAAATTTTTTTTTTTATGACAATATGTTTATAAACACCACCCGCATCTGCTCCTAAAATATCACATTTTTATTTTATATATTTACGGAGATATTGACCTGTGAATAATAACGTAAGCGACAAATGACACGAAGAAATCAACTTAACGAAACCTAAAAAACTCTCTCCTGTAAAATTGCGTTTTGGCGCATACGTTATTGTCGCAAATAGGGCTCGATATCTTGGCAGTATTTCAATTGGGCAGTAGGTTCTTCGATTATGCAAAAGTATAGAACATATTGAAACAGTCTTTTTTCGTCCCAAGATATGTCAAGATCTCTTGAGCATTTGAAAGCATCCAATGTTAAGTGCTCAATCGATCTTATAGGTATGCAAAAGTTAATCGATTTTGAGTACAAATTTCGAAACTCTATTAATTGAAGTTACAATATCAGAATCTTAAAAATGACAAGAAATAACATATTTCATCTCTTATATGGTTTGTTTTGTATAAGAGAACAAACATAAGCAAAACCTTTGAAAAGACAATCAGAACAATTCAATGGATTCAGTTTCAGCTCTTATCATTTATTCCTAGGGTATACTGTTTTTGCAATCCTCGCATATATATTGCAAGATTACTCCCAACTCTACGTATAAGACACTTGCAGACAGTTACTTTAAGCCTGCAGCATCTCACTTACGGTGTGGAGTTGTACTGTTGTTTGTGCTTTGCATTCGCTTTGAGCTGATCGACGCCATCTTGTGCGATGCTCTCTTGCGCTGCACGCTCTCGGATGTTGCTGCTGCTGCTGCTGCTGGACTCGATGAGCGACATGCGCTTAAATGTTCGCGCCACGGTGCGTGCGCCGCCGACGACAGCGCCGCTGGCAGCATGGACAAAGCTGCGCTCGCGGGAGCGTGAGTGAGAGCGGCCGTTGCTCTTGTGTCGCCGCATTACAGGCGGAGGCGTGACATTGCTGTCGTTGTGCTCGCTGCTTTCGTTAAGCTCGTTGCTCTCGATGCTCTCGTTATTCTTGCTGCTGTCGTTGTTGTTGCTATCAACAGCGGAGATTTCCAGCAAGGAATCATCAGCAATGCGGCGAATATCAACGCGTTCCGTTTTCGACCTGTCGATGCTGTCGTTATCGTCATCAAAGAGATCCTGCTCAAAGTAGACACTGAGACGTGCACTTCCCCGCGAACCTTCGCTAACCACATGCATTTTTATTATTTTTATCAATATCAACAATATAAGTGTACTTTATTTACACTTTATTGTTTCACAACACTTGCAAAAAATATTATAAATGTATATAATCTCAACGAACTCGGCTGAAAAGCGCGCGCACTTTAAGCTCGTCAAACACAAACTGAAGCCGAAACGGAGTTGAGGCTGCGACGGATTCAAAACGGCAGAGAGAGAGAGAGAGGAAGAGAGAGATTTCTAACTGTTAACTGTCCAACTGAGTGCCAGCTACTAACGGCGTTTGGCCTCTGCATTCAACAGTTGTTGTTGTTGCTTTTCTTTCTTTGTTTTGAATTGTTTTCGTATTTACGAGCTCTTATTTTTGCTTCGTCTGCCGGTCGCTGGTTGTGTCTGCGCCAGCGTCTCGCATTTACTGAAATGCTTAACAGCGCCGGTAACGACAGTTGGCGTTGGGCTTTTGCCTGCGTCGACACTAGCAGCGACACCGGCAGCGACAGTAGCAGCGCTGTTTGCTTTTAACGCGCTGCAGCAGAGTAACATTTACTGATGTTAAGAGGATAAAAGCAGTTGACAGTTCTGTTATTAACAGCTGCAGTTGATGCAGGATATCACTGTTGATCAACTATTATTATGCCTACGAGACTGTTATGACATAACAGAATGGGGTATTATGTTAACAGATGTAAGCTGTTGATCGAATTATGTTATTCCTTCGACTTGACAGACAGTTTAACAGTGTAGAATGTAGCTAATGGCGTTTAATTTAGCTAAAATTTCAGCACACTGTTAATTATATAATGTTACATCCTTGACACTGTTATAACATTCTTACCACAGAAATCTCTTTCACCTGAATTTGACGTTAATTTGTATGAAATTTACGTCATTTTTCAGGTGAAAGAGATTTCTGTGGCACCCCAGGTTATGTGAATCTAAAAATAACTCGTCCTGTCTACCATTAAAAACCCAAAGTAACGCCTAAAAGTATGCAAAAAAAGTAAATGCGTAAAATGTTGGAGTTAAATCTGCGCTTAACATACCCTACTTTTATAATCGCATGTTACAGGGTATGTCAGCTACATGTGAATGTGCTTTGTCTAAGTTTCCAGATTGCAGACACCTTGAGATAGTAGCTCAGTTTGTTCTACCACAATTAGTTAATTGTTTAAGTTGGAATTCTTTCTTTCCAATAGATGACCGAAGTGTCAATTAATTATTTAATTATCTGATAGCATTTAAAATGAAATGCAAACAATATTTCAAGTACACTGTTTAAATAATAGATAATACAAAAGTGTATTATCAGTAAATACGTGGAAAAGAGAGAATTTCTTCTCTCGTTACGTGATAGAACCATCAATGAAATTTCTTAGGCAATGGAACTTATTCCGTATATTTTGTTAAGGATCCATCAGTATTCTGTGTAACACATTAAGCAATAATTACAACCTGGTGGCAAATATGATTCATCAAAAGCAACCAGTCGACTGATATTCCATAAAATATTAGCCCCTGATTATATGTATAGTATATATGTGTATATGACATTAATTGTTTGTACAATTGGCTACCTCTTGAACGTTACGACTGTGAGTCATCACATGACGTTGAACGAGGGGCACGACATTGTCCCCTCTTCCCCTTTCCTTTTCACTCTTCCACCGTTTATCATTCAGCATGTGAATGCCGTGAATCATGTGAAACGCTTATCAATCCGTTAAACGAGAACATGAATGCAATTCAATTCAAGTGGCTATCAAACATAAATAATGTACTAAGCATGTACACATCTCTTTACATATGTATTTTGTACATATGTATGTATGTTTACTCCCATTCACACGTGCCATCAATAAATTCCGTCTGTTTATCAAACGATTTTCAATTTAAATTTGACAGCAAGAGGGCGCCTATCTCGTTCTCCATGTGAAAAGTAAAGCTAGCGAGTGATGAGGCCTACGTCAACGAGTTACTAATTAATTAGTAATGTAGAAAATGGCAGAAAAACTGATTAAAACCAACGAGGGATGAGTAATTTAGTCACGACTTGCACATAGAGTCTATGTAAACGAGCTAATTTTCTTCTGTGGGAAAAATGCAATCTAAAACTAACGAGTGATCAGTATTCTACTCGCTGCTTGTAGTCTTTAGCAAGAAGTTATTAAGATAACAACAAGTTAATGATCCACGTAATTATAGACTGAATCGAACGAGTGATGAAAAATCTACACGCTGCTTGTATCCTGTATCAATGAGTTCGTTAGCGAATCAATTATTTAAAATAATGAGTGTTGTCAGTAAGACATCAGTGAGACATCAATAACTATAACAAATTCAACGAACTTTTGTAATAAAACCAACGTGTAAATTTCATGTACTCGTTGTGCATACCTCCAGCTAATCTTAGATTATGTTGATGCTGTAATAATGGTTCCTTTAAAAACTTAAATATGTTACTTGACTTCCCAACGAGTTAAGCTTTATGCGGAAATCGTTAAGCAAATAAAAACATTGAAAAGTTATCTGTAAGTTGATTACGCTTCGTGTTTTGGCTGTGAAACTCCGCAGCTGGCTGTACGGCGTAATCTATGATGTAGAAAGTATCTTGCAGCTGGCAGCTGAAAACTGAAAACTGGCAACAGCCACCTGCCTGGGGAAAGTGGTAAGTGGTTGGTGGGTGGTAAAGGCATCAACTCGAGTTTTTGGTCACATTGAAGTTTATGAGCAGACAATAACATGAGGCCAACAGTCTGCAGGCTATTTTTTTGGCATTCTCAGAAATGTTCGTCTTTATCAATAATAAATAAAATACACCGCATGACTATTCTACCTTCCGTTTCTTTGCCCCTCTCACTTCCTTACTCTCTTTGATGCCTCGTGAGCCTACCAGCCAGCTGGCAAACAAAACAAACAATAAACAGAAGAGAAAAAAATAAAAATAAAAACGACATTTGCTGTTCGATAAGCTGTGTGCCAACAGGTGGCCAAGCGACGCTTTGGAGCGATCAGCGTCGTTAGGTGCGCATTAGCCTAGGCCCTATCTTATCGTCCAATCGAGCGACTGAACGACAGACTGACGAGGGTCACCAATTGCCATGACAATTGTACAATTGTAGTACCATTGCGACGACCATCCAGCATTTACACATCCCAAATGCCTGATGACAGATAACTCAATAGGTAAATGGGTCAATCGGCAAGTTGGCAAGAATGTTGCGAAAAAAGACAGTTAAATTTTGTAAAAAGTCAATCAACTGATTAAAACTTGGCAAACGGGGCAATAAGCTTAAAAATATACACTTTTATCGATACTATGTAATCGATAAAATGGCATTAGAAACATTAGGAACAATGGAAGCTCTAATATTTATTTTTAAAACTATCGATACTAATAGTTTGTTACCGATAACAGGCTAAAAAGATCATTGGAAAAAATCAAACGTATTTTAAAATTTTTTCGATAGTATAATCAATAACTTATAAGTAAATTGGGTGAAATTTGGTATAGTAAAAAAGGTTCATGGAAACGTTAAAATGAAAATGTAATTACAATCAAGAGTGTAATCGATAGTTTGGTTTTCAAAAATTATCGTTAGGATAATCGATAATTTTATATTAGAAGCTGTGTGAGATTTTATTGTTAGCAAAGGATAACATAATACGAAATTTTAAGTCGACTCTATAGCATAATCGATAGTCACCAATACACATCTATAATAACAAGTTTATTAATTTTTTTCTATTATTTTTCTTTTTTATATAAACTATCGATAGCTAGTTCGGAAATATTAGATGACAAAAATATCTCCCAGTTTCTAAAACAGAAAACCCTGTAATTTCTAGCCCTCATTTCACTCACCTATCTTCGGGGTCAAAGGTTTCCGGCAAACTAAGCTGCTGTATATACTGCTGACGTCTTTGTTGTAGTTGCTCAAGTTGTTGCTGTTGCAGGCGTTGTTGTTGTTCGCTTAGTGTTGTTGCTGTTGTTGATCCTGAGGTTTCCTTGTTGGCTGTAGTTGTTGTTGCCAACTGCAATGGTGCCATGGAAGTCGTTGCACGCTCATCAGTGCCACCGTTGCCACCACTGGCGACTGTATTAACAACGCTGCTCGTCGATCTGGAATTGACATTTAATCAAATAAAATAAAATACAGTCAATGCGGCGTATGAGTAATGCGATAACAGCTAGTGCAAAAAGTGGGGAACAAAAAGTGTTGCATGCTTTTAGGCGGCGCCATTAACAAAACAGCCCAAGGCATCAAAATCTCGCTGTAATGGCTGTTGATATAAACAAAATTATTCAGGCATGTTTCTATAAAGGTTATTAAATGTCAAAATATATTTTGAAATTTTATAAAATTTTACATTTTTTGGGATTAAATTAAATTAGACTTAAAATAAATAGAAATAGCAAATACAAATTTCGATTAAATTGATTTATTCGTAAAATGTAAAAGTTATTAAAAACTTTGCTTAAATTTATGGCAGCCAAAAAAATGACCGAAAAAATTAAATTTCTTTTCATTAAATCTCTAATTGATTAATTTTAATTGACTTTGAAATATCAGCAAGTCAATATTTATTTAAGCTTTCAAATCAATTTCTAGAACAGTTTAAAAAAAGTTGTTTATAATAAAATATATCGAAATATATTTAATTTTGATTGTTAAAAGAATGGCAGCCGAATTAAATAGAAATCGTAGTTATGCACAGTCAAAATCCCATTGCAACTATTTTCTAAGCCCAAAATATATAAATCTAGTCAACTTTTCGGCATCGAGATACGAATGAATTTTGTGAAATAGTCAGAAAACAGTTGCTTTTGGAGAATAGCACACAGAGCACCGAAAAAGTGTAAATAAATTTCAAGTATTAAACGTATTTCAGCATTTTCTTTTCATAGTTTTTTTTTTACTAAAGTAAGGAAATTAAAGAAACAAAAGCTATAAACGCGGAAAAACTCAAGAAGTGAACCGTCTATATATTTTGAAGTTATATTTTATTTAAATTGGTAAAGTAAAAAAATGTAAGTTTGCAAATGTTAAATAAATAATTAATCGAGAATCGTAGTGAAAGGTGGAGCCGATGAGGTGAAGAGATCTCGAGATGCCGAGACAAACGACAAGCACAAAGAAGACATCGCTCAATGCTGTGGAGCAATACGAGTTGAATCAATGGCTCGAACAGAATCACATCAATTCAACAAATTTGCGCAGATCCTTTACGGATGTGTTGCCCTTGGCCCGTCTCTTGGCCCGCTACTATCCGGATCTAATCGATTTGAACTATTATCCACCGCGGAATAGTGTACAGAATAAGCTGACCAATTGGGAGTCGTTCAATAAACGTGTTCTCGCCCGTCTCGGTGTCCATTTGACGCGTGATCAAATGGTGCGTGTGGCACGCAGTGTGCCAGGATCTGTGGATCTGTTGCTCTATAGCGTAATGCGTATTCAAATGGCGGCCGAGCGCCAAGCACGTGAGGCTCAAGGCAGCTCTGACGAGGACGACGAGGATAATCAGGCTAATCAGTCCGAGAATAAAGTGAATGAGCCACAACAACAACAAGCTACTTTTGTTGATGCCGAAAAGAAACTTGCAACTAATACAAACGATGATGATGATGATGCTGGTTCTGTGTTGCCGCCAAAACCGAATATGCCCAAGACATTGAAGCTGGCACAGGCGGCACTAAAACGCTCCGAGAGATTACAAATGGGACACAATGTGGGCATCTTGCAACGCGCACGTGGCGGTCCCCAAAGCAACAACAACAACGACAATCGTCGTCTGACACTGGCAACAACGGCAACTGGAAGCGATGCAATTGGCTCCGAATCTTCAGCAGCTGGTAACAATAGACAAAGAGGTGAACATCAAGTACAAAAACAAAAACAACGTACGGTACTTTATTCCCATTACATGCAGGCCGTCAATCAGTTGCAGCAAAAAAACGACAAGATCGCCCGTTTTGACCAATTGAGTGCCCATTTGGAGAATATGCTGCAATTGAAGTGCGAACGCATCGATGAATTGCAACAGCAGGTGGCAAATGCTGTCAATCATCTCAAGCCCTCAAGAACAACAACTCAACACACAACAACTCAACATACAACAGCAACAACAACAACTGACACACACAACAACAGTAACAACAACAACACCAAACGACGCTTGCGTTTCAAAAAACGCATTCGTCCTACCACAAATAATACAATTGAGCATAAATTGGGCACAATTCCCATTCCAGGCATCGGCATCGCCGGTGCCAATTTTCCCGTCAAATTGTCTCAATTTCATTAATCTTCCTATCTTTCTAACTATTCATATACACACATTTATTTATTCTTACTTTATTACCAGCAAACTTGTCTTACTAGCGTTTCCTACAACTTCTTTATATATATCTATCTCTCTCCCCATCTCCATGTCTCTCTTTCCCCGTCTCTTCTTTTTCGGCTGCTCACACAAGACACGCACACACACACTTTACGGGTTCTTCTTCCTTAATTTCTGAATGCATTTGTGCTAAATTTTAGTTTATGATTCGAATTTCGTTTGGCAACAAAATAAAAAAAAAACAATCAGGAGCTAAATAAATTTCAACTCGGTTTTTCATTTACAATTTCCAGTTGGTTTTAGGCGCAAACACAACAAAACACGATGTTTTTAACCTTTCTGTATACAACTTTTAAGGTTCAAATCGCAATTGGTTTTCGACCTTAAACGTGAGCTTTGCTTAAGATCTTAACGGTATTGTTCTCAATTGGTCTAGGAGCCAAATCGGAATTACTTGAGCAAAAGCTCCTTACCAAAACTTATTGATAAGCTTATTAATAAGCTTTGGTGTCATCGAAAGTTTTGCGTAAAGTTTATCGACAATTCAAAGATCGAAACTGTTGAAAATTGCTAATAAATAAAGCGAATAAGCCCATGAAAAGCTCAGAATGCTAAACTAAAAAATAAGCTTTGGCTTTTTATAAAGCGTCATGTAAAGCTATTCATATTTTAAGTAGATAAATATAAAATAAAAGTAAGTTCTTCATCACTTCGAGTTATTCGTAAACGCTTATTCAAAAGGCTTTGCAACGAGCTTTTTTTTGTTTAGAAAGCGTTTTGCAATGCTTTTCATATTTATCACAACTCATTAAAGATAAAAATTTAAAGTATGCTCAGTAAGTTTAACCGTGCGCGAAAAGCTCGATATGAAAGCTTGACAGAGCTTTGCAGTCCTACTAAAAATTAGTCAAAGGCAATAGACACGCTTTGTTTAGCTTTTCACAATGAAGCGGGAATGTTATATTATGCATATTTAACTCTCCGTCTATTATTATGCCTATCTAACCGAACTCAGTTCTCAGTCGAGCTTTAATGCTGAAACTTGGCACAGCTTAATCTTATATCCACAGCTAGTGCATGCTCTAAAACTAATGGAACTGAACAACTATATCTTAAGCAGGGTATCCACAGTAGAATTTTGTTTGTCGAACGTGTTGTGTTCGACAAAAGTTCGCATGTGGATATCTATGTTCGAAACCAAATTTGTTTCGAACATAGATATCCACATGCGAACTTTTGTCGAACACAACACGTTCGACAAACAAAATGCTACTGTGGATACCCTGCTTTATAGTTATTATAGACAAAGTATCATAAAATATAAACGTAGCAAACTTTGAGGCAGAAATTCAATTGTTGGTTCATTCAATGTTCTCTTTAACTCAGACACGTTAAATATATACAATATTCAGTGTGTATACCATATATATATGTATATAGATATATATATATATACATCAATTATACATCAACTGATCGGCATGCACACCATTAGTAGCAAGAACCTCAGCAATGAGGAGATCGCCGATGTTCACAAATGGCTCCAACAGAACGACATAAATACAAATCGATTGCGACGCGATTTCTCCGATGTTTTGCCACTGGCGGAGATGATGAAACGCGATCATCCACGACTCGTCGACTTGAATAACTTTCCGAGGCGCAGCAGCGTTCAACTGAAGATTGCCAATTGGGAGACCTTCAACTACAAGGTGCTGGCCAAATTCAATCTGACACTGAGCCGGGAATTTATGGAGCTGCTTTCAACTGGAGCCCATGGCGCCGCCGAGGTTCTTCTACATGAGATAATGCGATTGAAGAAACGTCAGCGTGTTGTGGAGACACGTAATGCGATATTGGCACAGGAACAGATTTGGGAGGAGAATGATGAGGTGAAAACGGTGGTGGTCAATAAACAGGTGGGCGATGGCATTGTTCAGGTGCCACAAAAGATGATACTCTATTCGTTGTATGAGAAAATGGCACGCGATAATCAGGCCAAGGATGCCATCATTGAGTCAAATCAAAAACGTTTGGCCCACATGGAAAACATCATCAAGGTCAAAACGGAGCGTATCGATGAGCTGCTCATGCAAATGGGAAAATCACCCATTAAAATCTGCAATAGCCCCAATGGGACCAACGGTTCCAGCTCGACGCGCGTTCCCTCAACCTCGTTGCTCAGCTACGAGGCTCTCGGATGTATTCGCAAGCGTCATACAAACACTCCAGCCTCTTCCGACTAGCAATCTACAATCGGCAATGGGGGGAAAATACCAACTAGGTGACGGAGAGCAAAAGGAGCACGAAAAAAGCCTTTATATTTATATTTTTTTTCTATTTCTTTTATCAACTCAACGTTTAAAAAGTAACTCGCAATAAGTTCATAAGTTTAAATTCAAATTGCATTCCATTCCATAAAGTAAATGTATTTGAAAATCTCCAATCCAACGATTTTCTTCTTCGTCTTCTTTCACCTCATCTATCTGTCTTCTCTTCACGTACCAGTTCATTGTGTAAAGCCCCAAAATTGCATCATTTTTGCGGGATTTTTGCGTGAATTATTTTTGTTTTGAGGTTAACCAAAAATTTTAAAAAATATTTTAACTAGTATTCAAATTATGGGGGAGTAAAATGAAAGGCTGACAACAAAATACATGTACGTATTGTTGATTTGTCTATTTGTGTTTCATTTCCAACTCATTTCAACTTTAAGAATACTGAACAGATTTTTTATGTTGCCCGGTACTTTAAAATAAGTAAAAGCGTATTTTGTATACGTTGAAATATGAATAACAGGGAGAGTTACCACACGCACAGCTTTTAATATACAACGTGTTTTTTGGCAATTAACTCTATCTTTTTTTATAAGCTATTATCCTATCTAATCGCAACAAGATCGTCCAAACAGAACGGTAGTAATGGCTAAATTAAGTTTCAAGCAATGTTAGTGCCTAAGAGCATGCAATTAAAATTATTTTATATATATTTATATAAGTAATGGATATCCTATAGTCAGGAAGTCGACTATAGCCTTTCCCGCCTGTTTGTTTTTGGAAAGAATTCGATTTTTGTGTTTTTCAAAAATCAAAATTTAAAAACTCAAGCTTCAATTTGCAATCATCGCCAATAGTAATTATAAAACAACACAATAATTTTTTCAGAACAAAGGCGGACTTTTTTTCTTAAATTTAGACTTTAAATTAAAAGTTGCTCAAGTTAACAGTTTGATGAGCTTAGAAACTGATGAGATTCGTAGAGATCTATCTAAATTTATTCTAAACATTTTCGTACCTGGCCTTGAGTAGAATGCGTTTATTACTAGATTGTTGACTGGCTGATTTGCCGGCAGTGTCTTGGCCAACATTATTGTTGTTGTTGCCGCGATTCCAGTTGGTGCCATAAGTTGCAGTCAAAGTCTGGGCGAGACAGAGAAGGGCGCTGCTGCTGCCCGCGCGATACATTTCAGCGTGTGCGAATGTATCTCAAAGATACAAAGATACGAAAAGCAAGCTAAAGTCGCGTCAAATTTCGCAGTTTGATAACTTAATTAAATTAAGTCTTATGCGCTTGTGGGCGTGTGTTTGTTTGATAACCATTAAAATAGATATAAATACACACAGATACACACACACACTCTCTCAGATACAGTTACTAAAAAAAATCAGCGTATCAATTGCGTTTTGTTTTACATGTGCAAAACATTTTGATACAAGCGAATTACGAAAACGAATTTGAGTGTATTCACGAGTATTGAAAGACTTTTAAATGTAATCAGCACGGCACAAGAACACGACACTGACTGTTGGCCCAAAACAGTTTACACATCAGTTTTATACCAACTTTTCAGTCGATACCAGGGCTCGCAAATTACACACTTGAGGACAAACCACGAATTGAGAATTTAATTTCTCCGAGGAAAGAAACAACAATCCATGCAACGTCCCTCGCACACAATTGACAGATGTCTGATTTTCCATAAGCCCTGGCCCTGAAAATGATGTGACTTGCATTCTCGCTTTTTGTAGTTGAAAGCAAAATGTACAAGAGAAAAAACGAATGAGAAGAGCTGAGAAGAGAACAGAAGAAAAGAGAAGAAAGAGGAATGGAAAGACGAGACTGCTAAATTGCTTTATTTGAGTATCGATTGCCAAAGTGCGGCTTAGGGCCTGAAGAACTTATGCAACACTTGGGTAGTTTCATTATCAAATGCAATACGAGCAGCTGCGAGGGTAGCTCGATACGTAATTGATCAAGCCAAGTAATTGAAATGAAAAAATAAATTGTTGGAAAATCTCCAAAAAGTATGCAATGAATATTTTGAGAATTCGTTTTGCGATTGAAAATCAAAAGATATCCCGCAAACTTCTACTGGATAACATTTTAAGAGCGAAAACTTTTCAGATACTAGACTAAAAAACATCTTAGAAAATAAAGCTTTAATCTGATTAACATTCAAATATTCTGAACAATAAAAAAAATTTAATTAGATTATTAATACTACTAAATTAGTTATTATTAAAAATATCAAAGAATTAGTTATTGAACTTACTTTACAAGGCTTAGAAAATAAAAGCAAATGTAGACTAAAAACCGAAAATTCAAACGGCCTAAATACAATTTTTCGACTTTTTCGTCTTTGATTTGATCAACCTTTGAGAGGTTTGTCTTAATTTTATTTAGCTTAAAATATTCAAAAATAAATGAGTATAATTTATAAGGTACTTTTTGGCCCACCCTCGCAACCCTTTTGATGGAATTGAATTGCACAGTCTGAGCCGTGCAAGGGCAAAGTTTATTAACCTATTGTGTGACATGTGCAACCACCGCGTAAGCATAGCTTTTAGAGGAAACGACAGAGAGAGAGAGAGAGGGCAATTATATGCAATGCAGTGCAAATTGCATTTAATAGCGTCAAGAGAGACGCCCCCAAACTCTTGGCACTCTTGGCTCGGCTTGGACAAGCATTTTGTGGCGACAGGTCAGCATTAAATTTTCATGCCTGTCGGCAATAAAACTTGAATAGCGGGGGAGGGAACTAAGTGGAAAGTGAGACGGACAGACAGGCAGACAGAAAAGTCAGACACGTCAGTCATGTAAATGTCATAATTAAATTTCCACGTTGTCTCCAGCTCACTGTAATTATTCCTACCGAACATCCAGCTGCAATGCCGGAACAAAATGATTTTGATTTAATTATTCTTGATTTTTTTAGCGGAAATCTAATCACTAAATTATCGTTAAATTGTGCTCATCTTCTCCCTGCTCCCCTGTAAGTTTATTAACTATACAGTTTTCTGTAAAATCAACATTTTAAAAGTCAAATGCTTTCTGTCGTTTTTCCTCAAATTCATTTCGTGCCAAAAACGTAAAAGAAAATTCGTTTTGGCTAAAGCAAAATGTACGCAAATTTGACTTTGACGTTGCTCGTAAATATTTTGGAAATTTTGTTGAAAAAATTTCTTATTTACCGTTTTACTGCGAACAAACTAGAACCCAAAAACAAAACAGGAAGAACAAACTACAAGTTCAATTTATGGATGCCAAAAAAAAAAAAAACACAAGCACAAAGTGAAATAAGATAGATATGCATATAATATATAATTTTAGCTATATCTCAGGGTTTTTCCCTGACCCATTAACTAATAGCACAGTGAGTCATAGAAGCATGCACATAGACCAGTTATATACATACACATATGTATACATATGTACAAATATCTCCTATAGCCCGTATGCATATAGAGTCTATATTATAGGCAGATATGTATATATCAATTTTTCTTATCAGTTCAGCGGGTGTGTTTTTTATAAAGCGCAAAGTCAAAGCACTTTTTATAAGTGAACTTTACTTTGGGATACCCTGTAAGTAAACAAGAGCAGGCTTTTAAATCAGCAAGGCTGCAAATATTTGTTATAATGTAATATACAATAGAAAAACTGCTGTAAGTTCTCATTTATACTCTTCAAGAGAAGTTTAACTTTTCACCAACCTCTCTGAACTAGGTTATCAGAAAGGATATGTTGATGAAACTTGATATTGCTGCTTATTTTAAGATCCATTAGCTATATACAAACAATAATCCAGATTGAACTACCAAATCATTACATTGGCATTTGTTATTCTTTAGATATATCAAGATTGTCAATCGTTACGCGAGTACTAATAAAATTATCAGAAAAAGTCAAGTAAGTGTTAATAAATATAAACAGTATTTAACTAAAAAATTAAATTCAAGAATTCGGAAAGGCGTTGAAAAAATATAATTTTAATGTGATTTGCTATAGCACACTTTTCACTTAATTACAGGGTATTTAATTTGCTGGCAATAAAGTAATCGTTAATTAAAACTTATCGTATCAGCCAAGGCGCCCAAATTATCCAGTAACTTTTCCATCTCAAGGTAAAAGTTTCTACAAAAATACAATCAAAACTGTTTGGAATTCGTTACTTTGAAATACAACGGTGGCCAAAAGTATTTTGGCACCCTTTAAAGTTAGTTCTAGCCAAATTGTGAGCTTACTTCATGGAAAGTTTGGTATCAATGGAAAGGTCTTTGGAATTCCTTTCGAAAGATGTAGTATTTTCCTTAACCCATTAAATACCCATTGAAATTTTCGAATATTTGTAAACGTCAACTTTTTCAACTTTTTTCTCGATTTTTTAAAAAAATGTTTTGATGCAGAAAGTTTCTTTAAACAATTTAATTAGTAACTGCAAAAAATTTTTTCAAATATCTCTTCGCTAGTATTTTTTATAATTTTTTGAAAATGGCGAAAAAGGCCCTTTTTCCTCATTTTCATGCAAAAAGTGCCTTTTTCGCCATTTTCAAAAAATTTAAAAAATACTAGCGAAGAGATATTTGAAAAAAATTTTTTGCAGTTACTAATTAAATTGTTTAAAAAACTTTCTGCATCAAAACATTTTTTTAAAAAATCGAGAAAAAAAGTTGAAAAAGTTGACGTTTACAAATATTCGAAAATTTCAATGGGTATTTAATGGGTTAAGGAAAATACTACATCATTCGAAAGGAATTCAAAAGACCTTTCCATTGATACCAAACTTTCCATGAAGTAAGCTCACAATTTGGCTAGAACTAACTTTAAAGGGTGCCAAAATACTTTTGGCCACCGCTGTACATAATATATTATTACGCAGGTAGGTATTGTCTTAAAACTTATTTTAAAACTTTTGATTCGAGTTAACTAGTTGAAAAATCTTGTTGTTGAGCTTTGAAAATAGCTGCAGATGCAAATATAATTTATAGTGTTTGCTTTTTTTTTCTTATTTCCAATTTTCCAAATAGAGCAAGTAAAGAGAAGATGCGGAAAAAGGGTAGCAGCTGATATACGACAAAGGGCAGGGGGTAAATAGGAGGTAAATAATTGGCTATTTTCGCTGACGTCAGCTTTGAAGTTCATTGCGATATCATAAATAATTGTTTGGGCCTCTGAACTGTATATATTATTCGCATGCTCGGCGATTTATTGCTGTTGTTTTATTGCACAGGTATCAAATTGTGAAAAAAGCTTGACTTGCAGTTATCCTATAGACATAGAAGCTTAAAAATTTTCTGATTTTTTGTTTAGAGTAGGGATATATTTTTGTCGCTCTCATTTTTATTAATATTTGATACTACGAGTTTTTTAGCTTGCTACACCTTCTTTCTGTCTATCGTTGAGTACAGTCAAGTATGAACGAAATTTTCCTATTCTACTACTACTATTCTTACTACTTCCTATTCTTCTTTTTTAATCTTTGTGTGCCAAATTTTGTAGCTTCGGTTTACTTAGTTTTTAAGATCGTTGGGTACAGACAGGAGTAAATTTAGATAGTCTTCTTGGTAATACAGGGTGACCAGAAATAACGGAGACAAACATTTTTAACTATAATTTTACTAAACGAGAGAAATTTAGCAAAGCAACAATTAGTAACGATAGAGTGGATCACTAGTAGTAAGATTCTCAGCCGGTTTCGAAATGGTCTCCTCCAGCTGCCATGCACAGGTCCAAACGTGATTTAAAATTGTAGGCCATGGGCCGCAGGTCCTCGGGAGACAGTCGGTTCCATTCCAAGAGCAGCGATTGCATCAGCGCCTCCAAACTTTTGTGAGGCTTAGCACAGGTCCTGGCCTCCAATATCGACCACACGCTGTAGTCCATCGGGTTGAGATCCGGCGAGTAGGGTGGCCATTCAGCAGACGAGATGAAGTCCGGAAAATGGGTTTTGCACCAGTCTTGCGTCATTTTCGCCTTGTGAGCCGGCCAGAGTCCTGTTGAAAAGTCCAGTCCGCATCGCCGAAGTGCAGTTGGGCCCAAGGAATTACCACGGCGTCGAGAATGTCGTGGCGGTACACTTCTTGGTTTCTTTTAACCCCTTGATCCACGAAAACCAGGGGTTTCTTGCCGCTGGCGCAAATGCCGCCCCAGACCATAACGGACTTCGGATTTTGGCGATGTTTGACAATGGCCGACGTACCCGAAGGTTCGGCGGACCAGATCCTGCAGTTTAGTGGTTGTGAGCCTGCTCGACGGTTACCAGCTTCTCATCCGTGAGAAGGACGCGCTCCTATCGCTGACCTGCGGCCCGACGCTTGAGTTGGTGGCATCTTTGCAGTCGCACGCGCTTGTTTTCATCCGTGAGGATCTGAAATTTTTGAGCTTGTACGGCTTGAGTCCAAGGTGCTTCTTCGCCATTTACCAAACAGAATCACGTTTCATTCCGGTCTCACGGGCAATTTTCCTCATGGAGACCCTCGGATTTCGCATCACCCGCTTTCGAATGATTTGACGATTGGCAGAAGTATTGACGGTGCTTTTTTTTCCTCTTTCCGGACGATTGCCTTCATGGTCAATCTCATTAAAGTGGCGGGTGGCCTTGGACACAGTCTACCTAGGCACCTCGAGCAAACGAACAAATTCACATTTGACGTTTTTCTTGATGAAACAGCTCTAAAATTGCACAACGTTTACTTGACATTCTGAAACCACAGGAAAATTTAACAGCAATGGATAAAAAATGTTGTGACTAGTACAAAAAAGAATGGAGAATACGATAAAATAACATTTAATTAAATCCGGTAACACACTTTTGCTTACGGACATATTAAAGTTTGTCTCCGTTTTTTCTGGTCACCCTGTAATTATTCAAATGAATATACCCATTTTGAGACATATAACGTACACGATATATAAACAGTTAGTTAATGACCGTCTTCCGTTCCTTCTATCAGACTCCCATTACGTGGTTCCATTGGTTTGACATGCCTCTAACATATTCATTTGAATTATAAATTTAAAAAGTCGTCCTCTCTCAACTCTTCTCATCACTCTCCCACTATTTGGTAGTTCTATTGATTAGACATGGCTCAGCTAATGACTAAGCAAATAGAACCATGAAAATGATCTTTCACGCTCAGTGTCTGTATAAAAAAATACACAATAGAATACTATATATTTCTCAAAATATATATGAATATATAGCATATATTCGTATCTGAATAGTTTAGCACAAAGTTCAAAATGGTTTATGACAATATTTGTTACGTTCTTTTTATAATTGTGATGATATAATTACGACAATTTACTTAGTTTGTCCGTCCGTCCGTCTGTGTTGCGTTTGTTGTTTGTTTGTTTATTTGTTTGCCACTTGGCGATAATTTAGTTGTTGTTGTTTTTTCTGCCCCGTGCGATCTCTTCTATATTTATAGAGCTTATTCCGAACCGGTTCGCACAACAAAAAGACATTAAATTAAGCTATTCGCAGTTTATATGTATACAAATATACTGACACTACCTTGTGAATGTACATATGTAGATGTGTGTGGGAGCTCAGTTTTTCTCAAGCAAATTGTTTGTGTTACTCGCTTATCAAAAAAAAAAATATATTGTTTATTATTTCATATATGTAGATAGATAGAAAGATTCAGCTGTAGTCAGATGTTTATACTCTTAAAAAGAGACAAGGACTATCCACCCAACTATCTGATCTAGGTTCTCCATTAAGATATCTAGATGAAACTTGGTATAGCTGCTTATTTTGGAATCAGTTAGGAAATAAATTGGGAACAAACCGGAATGAATAACTAAATCACATCAAATTAGAGAATAATTGCATTAAAAATGTCTACAAATATTTCAGAAAACTCTCATAGAGATATGCACAATTTACGAAAAATTTGTTTGAATCAATTTATGAAATCTCTTAGAAAACCGTTCTCCAGACATGTCAGTTTAACTCACAAGTTAAAACTTTTATAAATTTCTAAATATGCATTTAATATTTGACACACTGTAGACAGCTGTTTTTCTTGCTCTTTTCTTAATTCTTTTCTTGAAACTTTCATCAAAAGCATACAAAAAATCAAGACACTTTCACTTGGTTGCCAAAAAAAATAAAACAAAATAAAATAAAAAAAATAAAAGTGCTGTCAAAATATTTATACAAATGAATTAATGATAATTAAACATACCGAAATACGATTTATGGGGCGTGCTTTGCAATGTGTTTAAATAAATGTGTAAGTATTTTTGGTTGTCTACTATTTTTATTATAATTTTTATTTCGTATTTGGGATTTGAGTTTTGTTTAGCCGCAAATTTCACCGGTCGACGGCTCGACGGCAACTGAAACTGACTGAGTGACAGACTGAAATATGTGAAATTATTAAAATCCATTCAATGGCATAGCATCTAAGTAGAAGTACACACACATGCACAGATACAGATACTCACAAATACAGATACACAAAAGAGACTGAGCGGATCGCTGTCAATTGAATGTGAAGTGTGTTTCACGTTCACGCTCAATGGGGCGACCAAAAAAAAGGAGGGGAAAAGGGGGAAAGGGTGGGAACTGATGCTGTGCGGGGGCAAGTACAGATAGAGAGAGAGAGAAAGAGAGAGATAATGTGTGTGTGTGTAAAGAGTGTGACACTTGTCTCTGTGTTTGCTTCAAAAGTGCATTGCTTTAAATGCAAGCGATTATCTTTAGATGAAGCGCTTATCTCTCAAAGCTGGAGCATGGGGAAAAGCGGGGAGAGCGTCTTCAGTGTACACATGTTACAACAACAACAAGAACAACAACAACAACTGATTGCGAGCAATTCAGCATTGTTCCTTCAACTGGAGCACATCAATCAAACAAACTTTCACGTCTAACAATAAATATTGCATGTATTTTCAATCTTGATTCAAGTCTTTGCTTAACAAAAGGGCGACAAATCAGCAAATGACACTAGCTGAAAAGCAGAATCTTCAACATTAAAGTCACCTCATGAATTAGAATTATTTTCATACTAGCTCTAATTGGAAATTAAAGCACATGAAAACTTCTAGCTGCTTTGAAAAGCTTCAAATAATTCGCAGCCCGAAATTTATGTTTATTATTAATATAAAATAATACTATTGTTTATTATATTTATTTGATTTTTATTTTTAGGCCAAAGCACATTAAAGCACCTCTTGTATTTAAGAGCCTCACCTGACAGTAGCTTGTCATTTATAGATTTAGCAAACTAAGAAAAAAAATGGAAAAAGTAAAGGTTCTTTTGATTTTCTTGCTAATGAAAGCACATTAAAGCTTTATGCACATCTTTAAAGTTTAAAAGCCTAATTTATAAACTGAACTACAAGTTTAAAGTCAAAAGCTCGTGCAAAGTACGATATTAATCCATTCAATAAACAAAACGCTGTAAATTCTGAGTAAGTGTATACAAAATTAATTATTTAAAGTATTTTATCGCGTGTTTATCAAAATGTATACAAAAGCTATCGTTAAAAAAAATGCTCAGTCAGCAGTTTATTTTGTTATTCTCTTTCTTTTTTTTGCTTTTTTTTTAGCAAATTTACAACATGTATTTTACATTTGTCAACAAATTGCAATGAAATTCAAAACCTATAACGAACAATTGACCCATTTGTGTTAATGGCGCATTGTCATGATGGAGAGGAACCAATGATGATGATGATGATGAAAGTGAAGGGGAGATGACAAAAAGGGGGTGGCCACTTGGGGGTAAGTATACGACGCCTTTGATAACAAAAGCGCTGGCAAATTCAATCAAGGCAAATGCACTCGAAATATTTCACTATTTCAAGTTAAGTGATTCGCCCACATGCAAAAGATGCACACACACGCACACATTCACACACACACAAGTGAGAGTGCAATGAACAATGGGGTGTAAACGCCTACAAATTGCACGCATCTTTTTTGCTCAATTGCGCAGATTGCATTTAAAATTGCGGGGGCACAAAGGGGTTAATGCAGTCCCTCGGGGGAGCGGAAAACGGCGTTAAGGCGTTTTAATACACGATAATACACTACGTACTTATGAGTAATAATGCCATCAAGTCTGTCTGCAGCTGGCACTTGGACAATAACAACAGTGGAAAACCGTTGACACTTTGCACACATTCATAATTTATTTATAATGGAGCTCCATCAAAGCGAATTTCCCTGTTCCGCGTTTCCTCATAAATAATCACCCCATCATGTTGCTTTTTAGATAATCACATTTACAGTTGCTTTATAGTTTATATGTATTAACGTGCAGTTTAAAGTCAACTATTATCTATTTTTACAGGAAGGTTCTTTTCAAAATGAAATTTAACGAAAGTTTTACACAATTTCGTTTATAAAGTTAGCGAAATTTAAGCGATTTACATGAGAAATAAGTGTTTAACATAGATAATACTCTAGAATGGGAAATTAAAAATATTTGGAGTCCAACTAGACTCTTAACTATTCTAGCTTGATCAAAACTTAGATTAATTTATATAAAATATTGTTTTTCTGGATAAAAAACCTTTTTAAAATTAAAAATTACAACAAATTTGACTCTATCAACTAAATTATAATATCTTCTAAAATGAAAAATGATTACATTCTTGTAAAAATGTTTATTGACCTAAAATCTGTTTAAGAACATATATAAAATATCATTTAAATGTTTTCCAATACATTTTCTTATTCCACCCCAGACGGTATACAAAATGATAAGAATCTCGGAAATTTGCTTATAATAATAATAGAGTTTGTTTTTCTGTGACGTCAATGACAAATTTCATCGGCAGACGTAGCAGATACAACTTTGGCAACGGCAATTGCATTGCAGAGGCCAAATACGAATAGATATGGACACCAAATATGTCACGGCATTATGCCGATGTTTGCGTAATTATTATATATTATTTTTGCCTATCTACATATGTATTTATTTATCGGTGTCTCGACTTGTCATTCACTCAATCGCTCATTCTCTTTTCTGTGCGTCTCTGTAGACATGAACTGAATGCAAATGGCAATATCATCAAGCGCTCTCAATTGCCATCCATTGACGGATGGGCGAGTGGCAATTGGGGAAGTCGTTTGTTGTCCACATAATGATCCGATCACTTTTTAAACCAAGATCGTTTCAGATCAGATCAGGCAAAGTATGAGCTTTCGAAGATTTAAATAAGATCAAAATTCATTTCAAATTCTCCAAACAGCTTTTATGCTTTTGAGCTTTAAATTTTTGGGTCGTCGTTTAAAAAAGTTTGTTTTGGAGTTGTATCTGCACACAGAAATCAAGTCCGATTGATGTCAAAGCATGAAAGCACATGGAGACTAAAAAGCTCATTGAGTCAGAAAAGACTCAGAAAATTCAAATTTGCGTTTATATTTAAGGTACAGTGTTGAAGCTTCAAAATCACGTGAAAGCTTCAAATCACTTCAAAAGTACATAAAAGTTAAAAAGCCCATGATAATTCCAAGAAATATTTTTGATCTGAGTATTCAGCTGAGTATTCAGCACATCAAAGCTAAAAAAGCACTTGAAATTCGATTTAGCGCTTATAATAACTTACTATTTAAACGGGTACAATTTATTGATTCAAGCTTAAACTACTCTTGAGCTTAAAAAGGCGTTTTCGCTTATAATCTAAAAATCACAAGCCCTTGAAAGCTGCAAGCTTGTGTATAAATTTGTTTAATATAAAAGTTAAGAAGAGAATAAAAGCTGAGAGACGCATCTGGATCTTGAATTTTCGCAGCTTACCTCTTAACCGTCATTGGATCATCGTTGAGCAGGAGAACGACAGGTGTGGGCAGGAACTCATCCAGGATGTGATTATGAGCTTGGGCCTTGGTCAACAGACTGATCGCGGCCGAAGACGAACACGACGATGTCGTGGACGATGAGACGGCCGATGAAGTAGAGGACGTTGTCGAGGCATTAGAAGAGACACGCGAGGGCAAAGGCGATGTGCCTTGGGCGCCGGCTATCGATAGCTTTGATGAATGCTTGTTGGAGCCAAAACTACGACGTATCGATTGCAAACTTTGTCGCAAAAATGATTCGCGTTTAATGTTGGCGCCCAAACGTTTCGCTGGCGTTGGAGCTTCGGTATCGGCATCGGGATCGGGATCGATGTCAATACGAGAGGCGGCCGTCTCGAAATGCACCTTGGCTGGCAGCGATTGGGGGCGTGGCAATGAGCCTGTTTTTGAGCTGGGCAACTGATCCAACAACTCCTCATATTCATGGACATTGCGACGCAATAATTGCGCTTCCTGTTCATTAATGTCCTCCACATCCTCCGCAGCTTTATCGCGCTTTGTCTTTGACTTGGACTTGGTCTTTGTTTTCGGCTGCTTTTGTTTCTTTGGCTTCTTAGGACGCGTCTCTTTCTCCTTCTTGGCATCTGTCTGGTCTGGTACTCGCACCAGGGATGTTAAATCCACAAAGGGTTCCATTTCCGGTGACAGCAGTTCCATTTCTGACATTTTGGCACTTGTTTTGTTATTGTTGCTCATATTATTGTTATTATTATTATTGTTGTTGTTGTTATTATTAGTGTTGGTTTTGTCAATAAAACTGTAGGATTTGATAAGAAACAGATTGGACTTGTTCTTTTTGGCCTTTAACTGTTGCAAAGTGCTCTCCGCATCTCCGCCATCTCCGTCCGTCCAATTTGACTCGACGATAACATTCCCATTGTCTTTAAAGATTGCGGACATTGTTATTGTTTTCTTTTTGCTTTTTTATTTATTTCACTATGTTTTTTACGCAGTTTAGTTGCTTATTTTCACTATCAGAGCATCATCATCATCAAATTCATTCACTTGCTAGAAGAATAAAAAACCATCCCAAGTTATTTTTAAACTCATTCCCTTTCTCAATTCCATGCGAAGTGTGAGAGGCCAATCAACTAATACTTTAAAACTTAAGAATGTGCATTAGTATAAGTGAGCTTTTGAAAGCTGACATAACTGGTGTGTGTGGGTAAAGAGCACAAGAATTTGTATATAACAGTTGTAGGACAAAAGCTATTAACACTAATGGGACTATTAATTAAAGTGCGTCTATAAAAACAATTTAATCTTCTCAAATATCAAAAAGCAGAGCTTAATAACTTTTGAAAAGTTTAAAGAGATCAGTGGAATTGAAACAAACTCTATAATTGCTGATGTTGATCAGCACAACTTTAAATTTAGATGAATATTCAGACAGCAATGCAATTTTCCAGTGATCAATCATCATTTTTGTCAACAGGATATATAAAAACACATTAATTTGCAATTTTTTAAAAATGATATGCATCTTATATTTATTTTATTTAAATTTTGGCAACATTTGTTTTGAAACAAACACTTTTCTTGCTTTTAATGAAAGGAAAAAGAGAATTTATAAAAATAAGATAGACTTTTTTTTTCTTTATATTTCTCAATGAACTTTGAACTGAAGTTTATCGTCAAGTTCCGTTTCGAACTATAAACTGTTATACATTTTTCTCTCATTTATATTTTTGACTAGAACTGCCGTAACTGATAATTATTTGAATTATCAATCATTGTTTTGCCTAGATTTAGATAATATAATAGATAATAATAACAGTAGTCGCAATATGCGCGCTTCTTTCTCTCCTCTCACTCTCTCTCTCTCGCCCTTTCTCCTTCTTACGCTTTTTTTCTTATGTGCCTGACATCAGCTGTTGCCCTGTGGCTATGTACGACAACAGATGGCGCCACACAGCAGCCGCCCGGCATTTTAACAATTCACTCTCTCTGCCTACGCTCTCGCTCTCTCTAGCACACTCTCTCACTCCGCATAGTTGTTGTTGTTTTGGTTTGTCTAGGCAAACTCTCTGGTATTGCTGTCTGCTGTGCTTTTACCACATGCTGCCGCTGCCGCTGTTGTTGTCTTTGTTTTTTGTTGTTGCTGTTGCTCTTCCTCTTGTTCTTGTTGGAGTACAAATCTTATTTTGTATATTTGTTTTGTTTGTGTGTTTTATTTTTGCATTTATTTTTGGCCACGACAGAGCCAACAGTTTCCGTCACTTTTTGCTTTATGATGTCACTTGTATGTATGTATGCTTGTTAGCTCCGATCGACAGTGTTGTTGTTGTTGTTAGTTGAATGCGGCTTTTGTTTTGTAGTTAAAGCTTAAACTAATTCGTAGCAATTCATAAACATTCAACATATAAATAACTTTTTATTTGTTGATAAATTTTTGCTGCTTGTATTGTTGTTGTTGAAAAACAAACAAAACGAACGAAAAAAAATGTACACGCACCAACAACAAAATAAATAATAAAATAAAAAAAGAATAAAGTAACAAAATGTGGAAAATCGGCCACCGCTGCTGCCTATGCTCAAAAGCTCTCTCTCTCTCGCTCTCGCTCTCACCGGCTGCCCGTTCGCGTTGTCGTTCGCTTTCGCACTGAATTTGAAATTGAAGCACCGTTGCTGCCAGACCGCACGTCCAGCAGTGCCAGCGCTAGCAGCAGCAGAGGCCTAACATCAACAACAACATCTGAGACGATGACGGCGACGCAACGAGGCGAACGGGCGAAACGGCACTATAAATATGTATGCTTTCGTAGTATGTGTGAGTGTGTGTGCGTGTGTGAGTATGTCTGCGCGTGTATTGAACTTCTTCTTCGACGCTCTTATCTGGCGACCGTGCGTTGGCGTCAACGCAAGCGTCGCAGCTGCTGTTGTGTTATTGTTGTTAAGAAATTTAACAATGAATAGAAGAAAGACGAAGAAGCAGCAGCAACTGTCATGATTTTGCGCTCTCTCTTTCTCTCGCTTCACACCTCCTCTCACGCTATGGCATGGCGCTCGCTCTTGCGATAAAGTTTATCTCAGGAACCGAACAGATCTCCAGCTGAGCTTTAAATTTAACCGTTATGCGGCTTCTGCATTCGCTTTGTAAATTATTTTTAACGCAAAATCGCAAACCTTTTTTTTTGACTGACCCTAAAAAACTATTGGCCAATACAATATTTATTTTCTTTTTCTTATTTTCCTTTTACCTAAGATGATGATTTGTCAGTTTTTTTTTTCATTCTGTCATTCTGCAAAAATAAAAATGACAGCAAAACAAAAAGGGCGAGAAAAAAGCAAAACGGCATTAAAATAATGCAAAATGACTAAAGAGAGGAGAAAAAAAGCAAAGTCACCCGATGGGTGGGGAATTGCATGCCGTAATTGAACTTTTAGCACATAATTTTTGATAAAAACCCAAAGATAAGTGTGGGCTGTTTATCGATATGGCAACACTGCTGGGCTGAGGTGACATTATAATGGCACCACTCGACATACACACACACACACAGCTGTCAAGTTCATACCACAACAATAACACCGTCTCAAGCCATTAGTCACGGTCACCCTAAAGATGGGAGGCAGTTAAAAACCGCAACAACAACGCGACAACAACAACAACAACCAGAGTTGCAACCTTTGCTTTGTCTAATTTTTCATCTCATACCCTGTATACATAAAAACGGGAGAGAAAAGTTTAACAAACTTGAGTGCACATATTGAAAATGTCATACAGACTTCCAGTAAGAACTTCGAATATTATCTAATAAAAAAAAAATTGCACAAAATTAAATTTTGATCGTAAGATTTGAGAAACTACAAATAGAAATGTCCCAGTGGGTCAAAATTTCATGAATGATATCGTAAATGATAGTTTTGCGGATTTCAAACGTGCAAAGCGTTCGTTTTCAGGTCTAAAAACGTTTTCGGCCCGTTTTCTGACTCGATTCTCTAATTTTTTTAATTTTTTATTTAGAAGTTAGTAAATATCCGAATTTTAGCAATATTTTTTCTTCTATCCGTATTTTGATATTATTATCATATTATATTCTTATTGATATATTGTATTCTTATATGTATTTTTTCTAAGCTTTTGCAGTTATTTACAAAGGTTCAGGAGTTATCTATAAGAGCTTGAGAGATGTCAAATTTGTCATGCGTCAGAAGTAGATTATCTTTATAGGAGCTTTATGAAAACTCTCAGAGTATGACGATAGTATCTATTAGAGATTTCATGTAATAAAATCGACTTACAGGGTATTTGCTAGTCGTGTAGTCTTTTTTTTGCACAATCTGTGTTTAAATGTGGGGCGTCACTTTCAAGGGGCGTTTTGTTTTGTTTAATAATCTCATTAAAAAAATAATATGACTTTATCTATCTAAGCAGTAAATATAGAAGTATGTAATTAAAAAAAAAGATGAAACATTGACACAATTGTGGTTCCAGCATAACACGAAGATGACAAAGAAAATGCGAGATGGAGAAATGTTGGAGAAATCGACACAATAAAAGAGAAACTGGAAAAACTGTTGCATTTTTCCGCATTGTCAAGTTCAGATAGAGTATCTTCTCTAACCATACGTCACATTGATAGGGCCTTGCGTAAGAAACGATCGTTTAGCGACAAAAGCCACCGAAATCAAATTTAATCTTTGTACCCCCTGACAAAATCATATGACTAATGCCTTCCAGGTGTTAAATGCGGCAGATACGACTACAACATACATATGCTGTACACCTGGCTAATGAATCAAACCAATTATGATATGAACATACATAGTATACCCCAAGCAAAAAAAAAAATACACACCCACCTGTTAAGCTATCTATATAGCTATAGAACAGGTGGTCGATCTGACACAGTCCCGTATAAATAGTTGATAATACCTAATGAATTTCCAATTGAGACCCCGAAGAATCGTATGACGAATCAACGTAGCGTGGTTTTTAATATTAAGAGTCGATTGTTATCTAGGAGTAATAAATTCGATCTGTATATCTACTATAGATTAAGATTAAGGCCAGGCAGATCTAAAAAATTATTGATGAATTTCCCAGGTATATTTATGGAAATCTTATTATTGAAATCAGATTAATTAAGGTTAAGACCAGGTAGATTTGGAATATGTTTAATATAACGAATTATTTTACTAGATTTCTGGAGATCAGGTTTATCCATGTCTTTTGTTGGAAAGAAACTTGAAACTCAGTTGTTTTGAAAATGTTCTGATTTATTAAAAAGATTTGACAATTTTATACAATACATTCAAGATTTCAAATTTTAAGTGCTGCCGGGATATTGTAGTTCATACATAATTCAAATATTCCGCAACTTGATGGATTTATGAGCACCATAATTATGATAACGCTATCATTGACAATTAAGACTAATTTTCAAGTTTTATGTCTAAAATATCTTGTCTTGTAACGTATGCGGAATGAAATACGAACAACTGTTGTAATACAAATAAAAAATGTATTTCAAGTCCGACCAACTTCTATTTTTGATATGTTTTTAATTAGACTATAAGCTATTTTACAAAAAATATTCATGACCATAGCGATCTGCCTTCCTCATATTTGCGGGTACCTTGCGCATAGCCTCCTGAATTCCCTTTG